>OY482672.1:127137862-127140362 GCA_960531455.1 Urophora cardui
ATCATCATCATCATCATCATCATCATCATCATCATCATCATCATCATCATCATCATCATCATCATCATCATCATCATCATCATCATCATCATCATCATCATCATCATCATCATCATCATCATCATCATCATCATCATCATCATCATCATCATCATCATCATCATCATCATCATCATCATCATCATCATCATCATCATCATCATCATCATCATCATCATCATCATCATCATCATCATCATCATCATCATCATCATCATCATCATCATCATCATCATCATCATCATCATCATCATCATCATCATCATCATCATCATCATCATCATCATCATCATCATCATCATCATCATCATCATCATCATCATCATCATCATCATCATCATCATCATCATCATCATCATCATCATCATCATCATCATCATCATCATCATCATCATCATCATCATCATCATCATCATCATCATCATCATCATCATCATCATCATCATCATCATCATCATCATCATCATCATCATCATCATCATCATCATCATCATCATCATCATCATCATCATCATCATCATCATCATCATCATCATCATCATCATCATCATCATCATCATCATCATCATCATCATCATCATCATCATCATCATCATCATCATCATCATCATCATCATCATCATCATCATCATCATCATCATCATCATCATCATCATCATCATCATCATCATCATCATCATCATCATCATCATCATCATCATCATCATCATCATCATCATCATCATCATCATCATCATCATCATCATCATCATCATCATCATCATCATCATCATCATCATCATCATCATCATCATCATCATCATCATCATCATCATCATCATCATCATCATCATCATCATCATCATCATCATCATCATCATCATCATCATCATCATCATCATCATCATCATCATCATCATCATCATCATCATCATCATCATCATCATCATCATCATCATCATCATCATCATCATCATCATCATCATCATCATCATCATCATCATCATCATCATCATCATCATCATCATCATCATCATCATCATCATCATCATCATCATCATCATCATCATCATCATCATCATCATCATCATCATCATCATCATCATCATCATCATCATCATCATCATCATCATCATCATCATCATCATCATCATCATCATCATCATCATCATCATCATCATCATCATCATCATCATCATCATCATCATCATCATCATCATCATCATCATCATCATCATCATCATCATCATCATCATCATCATCATCATCATCATCATCATCATCATCATCATCATCATCATCATCATCATCATCATCATCATCATCATCATCATCATCATCATCATCATCATCATCATCATCATCATCATCATCATCATCATCATCATCATCATCATCATCATCATCATCATCATCATCATCATCATCATCATCATCATCATCATCATCATCATCATCATCATCATCATCATCATCATCATCATCATCATCATCATCATCATCATCATCATCATCATCATCATCATCATCATCATCATCATCATCATCATCATCATCATCATCATCATCATCATCATCATCATCATCATCATCATCATCATCATCATCATCATCATCATCATCATCATCATCATCATCATCATCATCATCATCATCATCATCATCATCATCATCATCATCATCATCATCATCATCATCATCATCATCATCATCATCATCATCATCATCATCATCATCATCATCATCATCATCATCATCATCATCATCATCATCATCATCATCATCATCATCATCATCATCATCATCATCATCATCATCATCATCATCATCATCATCATCATCATCATCATCATCATCATCATCATCATCATCATCATCATCATCATCATCATCATCATCATCATCATCATCATCATCATCATCATCATCATCATCATCATCATCATCATCATCATCATCATCATCATCATCATCATCATCATCATCATCATCATCATCATCATCATCATCATCATCATCATCATCATCATCATCATCATCATCATCATCATCATCATCATCATCATCATCATCATCATCATCATCATCATCATCATCATCATCATCATCATCATCATCATCATCATCATCATCATCATCATCATCATCATCATCATCATCATCATCATCATCATCATCATCATCATCATCATCATCATCATCATCATCATCATCATCATCATCATCATCATCATCATCATCATCATCATCATCATCATCATCATCATCATCATCATCATCATCATCATCATCATCATCATCATCATCATCATCATCATCATCATCATCATCATCATCATCATCATCATCATCATCATCATCATCATCATCATCATCATCATCATCATCATCATCATCATCATCATCATCATCATCATCATCATCATCATCATCATCATCATCATCATCATCATCATCATCATCATCATCATCATCATCATCA
>OY482672.1:127142862-127145362 GCA_960531455.1 Urophora cardui
GTACATTCATTTTATGGCATGATTTATTTTCTTATAATCACCATTTCGCATTTCAGTTTGTGCATCTGTTTATAATGCTGCCTATAAATAATGATCATTGCATATGGCAGCCATGCAGTTAACATTTGTTAGTTATAATGTCTCTAATGGTATGTGTGTGGAAGTTTTATGTGGGAGCGTATCGACAGGGTTAACACAAGTAAATGGCGATTAATTTTTCCGTCTCGGAATTATTGTATTAATATTTATGCAAGTGGTGTATAATAATGAGGATAATGCTGTTGCTATCAACTGTCGAAGGTAGGTAAAGCTCCAGCGGTTGAAGATGTAATCATTGTAGTGCAAAGTGCGCAAGTTCGATTCTTGCACGAAGCAAAAGTAGCCTGAGGTATCTTAAAGGGATCTAAGCTGAAACAGCTGTCGCTGCATCCAATTTTTTTTGTTTTAGTTTGAAGAAGAGAGATAGCAGACATATATCGAAAGGAATATGCAAAAACTGTTTTAATTTTGAAAGACGCATTTTAATTCTGCGCTTGAATTTTCACTTAAAAATTAGATTATTCTGTAAAAAAAATCAATGCAAGTGTGTGAAAAGAAACTCTCACAACTTTTGAGTCTTTTAAAAATAAAAAATAAAATTGAAAAAGGCATTAATCCTTGCCATGGTTAGAAAAAAAGCCAAAATTTTCAACCGTGTATGATTTGTTGTCTTGGGTCCAAGAAACGAACAAAACTAAGTTCAACTGATTTATGCAAAATTATTTAATTTGATTTGATATTTGAAAAAAATTTAAATTTTATAGATAACTGACAACTAACAAAAATCTATGTTTTTTTTTTTCTTAATTTTTCAAATATGTGACCTTAAGCACTTTATTCAGCACGAGGCAGCCTTTTTTATGCCATTTCTTAAATTGTTTCCCTCATCAAATGCGCACGTGCCTTGCTTGACATGACGGAATAAAAAAAATAAAAAAAGCAAACAAAAAGTGAACAAAGGAAAAAAAATAATAAAAAGCGAACAAACAGTGAAGAAAGCAAACAAAAAGTGAATAAGAAAAAAAATTAATTAAGAAAAATTAATCATTATATTAAAGTCATAAGTAGGGCAACCAAAAAATTGCTCTAAAAAATGCTTTTTTGGCGCCAAAAAATTGCTTAAAGAATTGGCACTTTTTAGCTTTAAAATTTTTTTATTTCAATTCATTTTCTTTAAACGTAAAAAATATAATATTAAAATGTATGTAAACCTTAGGTGCATGTTTTAAAACAAATTAATTCAAATTGTCGTTAAACTTAAAGAATTAGCCTTAAAAATTATTTTATTTCAGTTCATTTTCTTAAAACATATATCAAAGTAAAGTAAACAAAAATAAAATAAAGTAACAAAATGAAAACTCTTAGGTACATGTTTCAAAAGAAAAAGACAATATGCCGGAATCGTAATTTGGCGTTAGGTCGGTCGCGCGTTGATCGTACCTCAAAGCTGCTTCACACTGACATTCGATATTAGATGTTGGATTGTAAACGTCTTCACTGCCACTAATATATTTTGTTGAATTTTGTCATAAATTTCATAATTTTTCATCAAAAAAAAAACAATTTTAATTTACTTAATGTCAAACGCCCGACTTAGTAGAGAAATGTTCAACTCAGTCGTTATACAGGGTTGCAATGAACATACGATATTACAAAAAATTTACGATCAAACGCTTGGGGTCACAATGCGATTTGCTTCATATATTTCCATACATTTCTACTCACCTGTCAAAAGCGCGGCCGACCGAATGCCAAATTTGGATTCCGGTATAAAAAATCTAATTCATATTGCCACATACAGCATCCCCGATCAACACAACAAAAAATTGGGAGTTAGGAGCAGAGCCAGGAAAAAAAATGTTTGATAATGGAGCAGGAACGTAGCTAAAGAAAAACAAAAATTTTGCTCCGATGCCCTGGTTGTGAAGATTAAACGAAATATATATGGGGGGTTAGATGTGCAATAAAATTTTGTTGAAATTACCCGACGTCTATACATACCATATCTGGAGCAATTCAATTGACAAATTGAAGCGATTAGTCAATCAGAGAGCAGAAAATCCGTAACATATTTTTCCGATTTTTCTTTTTTTCATTTAATAGTGAAATTAGCATAAATTAGCATTTAATATGAATTTGGCAATTTTTAGCTCTATCAGAATGTATAATTTTTCTTAAAAACTACCCTAAATTAAGCATTATGTGATAGCTACCATAGAAAAAAACTTGCTTGTGCCAATTTTTGGTTACCCTAGTCATAAGCTTTTGGATTCCTTTTTGGTTGTGTGTGTGTATTTCCGTGACTGCATGTAGCATATGCTAAGTTTCTTCTTTGCGCGCTCAGCAACGAAGCTGCAATTTGTGACTTTTGATAACCCACAATTAAACTATCGGAATCTATGAAGTTTCTTTGAATTTATTATGCTTTAAATGAATGCTGACAAGCGATTATTAAGTTAAG